>CM033798.1:6624848-6649848 GCA_019656835.1 Rhododendron ovatum | reverse complement strand
ATCTCGAATCATGGCACCGAAACTGCCTTTCCCAAATTCCTTCTTCCACGCACGATCTACATTAATCTTGAAGGACCCCTAATTAAAAGTTTCTTATTAGTGATCAGGCAGTCTCGGTTAATTCTTTTTTCTTACTAATTCTTTTTAAACTTTCACTTTGGGGTCAAAATCGATGGCATAGCAATTGAATCAAATAAAATGTTGCTTGGAACTATGTTTAGGCAAAATACTAAAGGTACCAACCATTTACAGACAATGTCTGTGCCCGTGAGTGGGCCCCACACAAATTATCCAAATGTAATTAATTTGAAAAAATCAAATGTTTACGCCATAATAATTTATTCTCTTTTCCTTTTTGCCCTTTATCAGCAAGTTAAAGTCAATCCTATGTTGAATCATTCCTATGTTGAGTCCACTTGCCCAAGTGGAACCAGTTTTATCCGTAAAGTCAAATCCTATGTTGAACTGCCCTGCCCCTTTAAAAGCAAGCTAGATGGTAGTTACTTAATAAGGATTTGAATCCTCTCTGGTCCAAGTTTTAAACCGGAGCAGAGAGTTAAAATTTGGACCATCTTTCATTGCAATCAATGGTTCGGATTTACTCCGAGGCCCTTTCCAGTAAGAGTTGACTCTTATTGGGAAGAGGCTCTGAATAATTTCGAACTATTTATTATCCCAATTTATTATCCAGATTTTAAACTCTTACTTGGTGGAGTCTCGGAATAAATCCAAACTATTGATTATCCCAATTTGTGGTCCAGATTTTATCGTTTCCTTTGGTCCAAAACCTGGACCGATGAGAATTCGATCCCATTTAATTAAAAACAGAATCGTTAACACAGATCTTGACATCTTTATTTGATGGATTAAGGGTTCTTATCTGAATTAACAATTAATGACTTTTTAAAAAGACAAGTGCTTTTTTTTTTTGGTACATAAGAGGACCTAGGCCCTACGAAACAAAAACACTTGACGCAGTAGCTCGATGAACTCCAAGACCATCGATCGCGGTCATTGCGCAAAGCCTCCGTCACTGTTGATGGGGCTTGTTCAAACACTTGCTCTCCTTGATCTAATTGAAGACCCATCCTTGCTAGATTATGAACGCAACCATTAGCCTCTCTCCGAACAAAGTTTAACTCACATGCACGTCCAAAAAGACTAGTGCTGTGGACATAGGTTTTTGGACACGGATATTCTGGACACGTATAGGGTTCACGTGCATCGACGGCTCCAAATATGTAAATGTATGGATATTTGTGTCTAAAACATATATTTCCATTTCAAAAAAATCCTAGTACTAGATCTGATCTCCTCTTTGGGACTCCTATTATTACATTATAAAACCTTGTCGGGGTGATATTTAGCCGAGACAGCCAATAAAATGATTCTGTACGTTGAGTAATTTGTCATTTGGAATTATATTGCAATAAGTTATTCTGGAAATGGATGAAACTATATATAATAATGGACAACCCTGAAATCATCTGATTTTACTAACTCCCACCAAAGTTTTTAATGAAAATTTTAAAATCAGCCCAATTGGCCTGACAATAGTAGATGTGTGAATGTGTATTAAATGGTGTAAAAATTAAATAGAAATACATATTTTTCTTACCTTTTAGTGTGCTAATTGTCAGCCCAGTAGACTGACAATAGTAAGACCGTAGTTTTTAAATTCCTTAATCTTCGTCAACTTTTGTTCCAGGATTCTATTTTTGAATACCAATTTGATGATGTGGTTGGTTTATTTTATCGGCACAATTTGATAAGGTCAAGTTATACAATCTCTACTGAACGAATGCTTCGATTTACATTTCACATCATGCTACAATAGAAAGTCTATGCCCACCACTCACCTTTTACCGTTTCTTCCACCGATTTCAATTTTAACGTCTAAAAGTGTTTTGAACGGTTCGAATTTTAAAAAACTCTTCCAATGAAGAGTTTTTTTAAAATTCAGACTACTGATAATCGAAATGGACAGTGAGATATAGAGAAGTGAATATTGTCAACAATCTTGATTTTTTGTTGATATCTATATATGACATCTTGCTTGTTAAAATTTTTTTCCTTCTATCAAAAAAAATACCCACATAAAACGTCATCACGAAAAGAAGGAATGGAAGACACAGAAGGCATGTGATTGTCCTATGGTTGACTAACCTCACTTACTCACTCTAGCAATTAGAAAAAGTCTCACACGTGTTTGGACGAGTGGCATGAGACAGTAACCCAAGAGCTCGCCCTTAGGAGATCACAGGGTCGACTCTCACAAAAGCCAAACATTCTAAACTTTGTTTCCATTAAGATTTGCTCGATCGCTAATTTTAAGACTCTTGGGATTAGTTGAGATGAGCGCAAGCCGTGCCAACCCTAATGTTTGGGTTGCCAAAGCCCAATCCCAAACTTGGTTGCTTAGTTACAATTAAGTCAGCAAGAAATAAAAACATAAAAGGAAAGATAAATAAAATCAATGTTACATTAGATTTACATTTTTTTTTTTTTTTGCCTCATGGTGGGGTTACCCAAGCCGGAGGTCTTGAGGGGCTTATTTCGGGGCCGGCTCTGAGCGCAAGCCGCCCCGCCCGCCCGCCCGCCCGCCCACACTAGCTTGTGAGCTCTATGATCGGTCGCTCAGGCTAAGGCTTCTCTTTCTCTCCGGTGGCTTACCGCAAATACACTGGCACTCGTACCCATATATGCTGCTAAAACACGAAAACAAGCCACTAGTCCCGTCATCGGTTTTCCTTTGTACGCGTTGGCCAGTCGATCTGAAGCTAGAACTCGCGAACCCGCCCCCTCGATCGTAGAGAGGCGGAAGCTCCGTCCTCCACCTCTCGAGCTTCGACCGCAGCCCTTCCATGCTTTCGTCTACGCTCCATCCCTCCAACACCGAGCTGCGATTGTCGTCCAACGGGTATCTTCCGGTTTCCTTTTCCCTCTCCCTCGCCATCCCTGTGGCCGCCACCTCGGATGGCGAGGGACCCACTTCCGACTCGGACCAAAACGAATATTGAGGTTTCGGAGGAGCCCGATACATGTATTTGCCACTCGCTATAGAAGACCCTTTTGGGCCCTCAAACTCAAACCCATTGGGCTTTGAGTTGGGCTTCTCCATCGCCGGCCCGATCGACGGACATTTCGTTAGGGCCTTGTCTTGAGGCTTTACTTGGGCCTGGCTGTTATAAATTTTTGGGTCATTGGGTACCTTTTCTTTGGGTGGATCCAAACTAGGAGGCTTTTCCATTTTGGCATTTTCAAAACTACAAATTAGATTGACCAATGAGCTACCCTTTCCTTTTCTGCCTTTCTCCTTTGGTTTTGTTATGAGTTCTGCACCACTAATCACAGAACTTGCCTTCCCTTTCTTGCTCTTTCCGTTTGGCACAATATTGGAGCAATCTGATGAATCACTAACCCGTGAACTAGCCTTCTTAGAAGGCCCTTTCTTTTGTGCCATCCCAACAATGGAGCCATGGGTAGCTGAGAGATCATCAAAAGTGGTGACACTTTCGGTTCGCTCGCTCCGCCAGCGACGCAACATAAGTGGTAGATCATTGGTGTCATGATTATTATCTTGGTGTTGGTGTTGCGGATTCTCTTGTCCCATCAAATCACGGTATCCTACAGCTGACCGGCTAAGTTGGGTATACAAAGGCATGCTCCGCATGGAGCTATCGAGCACAGCCACGCCAATGTTCAACAACCCCTGGGGACGACCCGACGGACGCCAGACTTGGAGCGCGGCGAACCGCATCCCGGAGTGGTGGTGGTGGTTCTGCTGGCGGTGGGGCCGAGGAGGAGGAGGAGGAATGAGATTGCCGACAAGGACGCGCACCGTGCCCACGAGGGTGTCGCGGAACCAACCAACCGCGTGAATCTCGATTGTGACAGCGGAGGTGTCGAGGCGGAGGAACTCCTCGTCGACACGGAACACGAACTTGTCGTTCCACGTCGGGTTGTTGTAGCCCTGGGTGTCCACGACGGTGGAGAGCTTGCGCTTCGGGTGGACCCAGGCGGTGGCGTAGGTTCGCATTTTCTTGGACACGAGCTCCAGGTCCTGGCCCGAGATGATGTTTATTTCTAGAAGCTGGAAGGGCTTGATTACGTTAGGCATGGTGACGGAGACAGCGGCAGCGCAATGCCCTTTCATGTGGACGACTTTCACGGCGACGGTTTCGGTGGTGGCGGCGGTGGATGGTTGTTGTTCCCGCCGCCCGAGGATTGGACGACGAGGAAGCAAGATGTCATTGAGGAATGGCAATGGAGGGAGATGGGGAGGGATAAAGAAAAGAGGACATACGAAATTTGGATTGGGAAGCGAATACAAAGGAGGCAGTTAATTTTGGAAGGCTTGGGTGTGAAGAGCCAAGAGAGAGAGATGGGTCTGCAGATGAATTGACAAGGGATACTCCGATTTCGGTGAAAGAGGGATGGAGTGTGCATATGCATTGGCAAGGAATGATCCGATTTCGGTTAGAGATTTATATTTGTGAATTTGGTTGGGTCACATACCCTAAAATTGTAAACACTTAATTATGTTTCTTATTGCATTTCGAGTTTTAAAAAAAAAAAAAAAAACAAAGACTAGTTCCTCTAATCCTCTTTGTCAAGCATTTTTTCCTTTTTTCTCGGTCTTTATAGTAATGTCATTTTTTGGATAAAGGATTACCCCATTCCAGAAACCTTCTTAAAAAATATGTAGCTTACTTCACATTTTTAAATTCAAAAATAATGTAAATAAAAAATAATTTTTTAAATTTTTTTGCGTCGTATAAAAGATCTCGGTGAGATTTTTCAAATAAGATCTATTTTGCATATTTTTATATTTCAATAAATTCACAATTTTTAAGTTTGAAATTGCATTCTTAAAAATAAAGGGTTTTTTTGCGTTCTGGAACGCACCCTAAGCATTTTCCGCACCAGTTTATTAGATAACTCCCGCAGCAATTTGAAAAAATTATTGAATTTTTTAAATCGGGGTGCAAAATTTCTAAAGATCATACACGAACTTTTTTTTTTGTTGGTAAAGACAGCAAAATATTACTCCGTTAGGCATGTCCACAGGTTGGGTCGGGTCGAATCCGTCCCGATTTTGGTCGGATTATTGAAATGTCCACTCTGAGACCGATCGAAACTTTGGTCGGGTAAATTTCGACTGAATTGAGTTTCGGATTGGATTTGTTGAGTTCGGTCGGGTCGGCAAGTTTAATAGAGTTCCTTATTTTGCACTAGAAGGAGAAGTCCCAAAGAGGATCGGTGAACTGTGAATCCATGGAGGAAAGCCGAGGCCATATACAGCACAAATTGCATCAAATCCCAAAAAACAAACTTTCAAAATTGCATCAAATCCCAAAAGACAAACTTTCAAAAAACGCATACATAGAAAATCAGTGAGAGAGAGACATATACCACTCACAGTCGATCATCGGAGTCACGACACCCACGACCACGGCTCTAGAGGGAGACTGAGTTGAGGTCTGTGAAAGAGAGAGAGAGAGGGATCGAGAGGTGATCGATTTGGGGTGGGACAGAAAATGGGGGAGGGTGGGTGGGGAGGAGGAGAGGAGTGAAATGCATAAATGGGTGGTACATTAGGGTTTTTTTTCATATATTTCGTACTTAGTCAGTCGGGTCGGGTTAGGAAATTATCAGTGCATTCGACACCCGACAAACCACGCAAAAAGTCCCAAATATTGGATCCGAAACCGACCATTAAAGGTGATCGAAACTGTTCGGTCGGGTCGATGAGTATTGTACAAACCAAAGGCGTGTTTTCAAATCTCGTTTCCCAATGCTTTTTAATTTCCCTGCATCAACGGTGAGTAGACAAGTGACACGTTTTCATTTACTACAACACGTGGCATCATGTCTTTTGAGTATAGAAATGCTTTGACAAATTTAAATAAATAAAATATACCCCATACCATCTCATGAAACTTTATTTTCTCTTCCTTGGTGCCCTTGAAACTTTTTTCAAATTTTGTTTTGTTATCTTAATCTTCTTCAGTTCGGTTCGGTTTCTCTTATTGAGAGGAAGATTTTATTCAGAAAAATATTTAAACTTAGACCAAAAATTTTGAAAAAGAAACTAACCTTTTTTGACAAGATTTGCGAATTTCTAGGACCTGAGAAAAAGGTTGCATCTCCAATTCATATTCCAAATCCCTCAAACAGAAAGAGCCCTATGCCCCTAGCTAGTATTTGGCATTGTTCTTTGTGGCAAGACTTTTAATTTCTACATGAAAGAGAAATGGAAGTATTTTTTTTTAGGAAACTAATGGACCACCAAGAAAGAAAAAAGAAAAAATTAAAGCACCAAAAGGATCTTACAAGGAGTTCACATGCATGTATTGTGGATTTTGCTTTTTCAACTTTGCTTGTGAGTAGTTAAGTTGGATCTTGTGATCAATCGAAGATGGAGATCTATTGAGCCTAAATTCAGCCCCCACTTGCATAAAGATGGATTCATCACGTGGATCTTCCCGTTGGTGGAGGTTTCGGGTCTTTTTCTGTTCTTCTCCTAGTGTGGAGTTGTCCCCTTTCCATTGGTGAAGGTTTCGGGTGTTCATGGGATTACGCCTTGGATTGTTGATTGCGCCTTGGGTTGTTGGTTATGGTTTTTGAGGTGTATATATAGGTGTATCTCTTGGAAGGCCTACCCGCCCGAATGGCTGTCCATTTCTCTCCATGAGGTAAGAGTTTCTTTTAGTGTATCTGTTCTTCCTTTCAATCAATGGAGTTTCTATAATTTTAAAAAAAAACATAGTTTAATTAAGAAAATGTAATGAGTTTATTTCATTTTCATTTAACTATAGTAGAGCATTATTGGTTGTTTTTTCTAATAAAACCAAGACCACAAAAAAAAAAAAAAATTATCAGGAAAGTTCAATTAGGATATTTTGACACTTATATGCATCTCAACTCTCAATTAATAGAGCGTGATTTCGTTTGAAATACAAAGGTTCATAAAATGTTAAAACTATCCTCATGAATTTTAACTTATCTTGTCTACGAATTATATCACCATAGCTCTATTCTTTAGGTTAGGGTAAATACTAATTAAACTGTAAACACCCATAAAACCGAAACAATTTTGTGTGTACAATACACACATGTATAATTGCAATTACACCCACATAATTTGTGAACTTCACTCACATGAGGTGTGTGATTTTAGAGTAAGCTTAGCTCGGTTTAAATTTTGAGAAAAGTTTTTAAGGATAATAAGTGGAGAGATATAAATATAGATATAACTAATAATTAGATAGAAAATATATTAGAAATCGTGCGCTAAAAAAGGGATTGATTGATTCTATGGACCCAAAAAGGAGAACAGTTAGAGATGGAAATATTCCTTATGAAAATTCTGTTTGTTCGTGAATTTTGCCCCAAAACAATATTTTAAATGAAATAAATTTTTTTACGGCAGAGCAGTGAATAGGTTCTTTACGACAGTAACCAATTGAAACCATCCAAAAGCGTTATGAGTGATTCAAATTTTAATAAAATTTTTCAAAAAATCGTCCAAAACACTTTTATATATATATAGGGACAGTTCCGCAGACAACTATTTAGACACCTAAAAAAACACCACAAATCTCAATCTCATAATTCTTGATCAAATTTTTATGATCCGAACAGTTTAATGTGTGCATAATGTGATTTTAAGGGTAATCGCGAGAAATTAGCAAAAAAAATGACCAGGAAGTGCTTGTTTTGAGCAGTTTTTAATTGAACCGTTCATTAAATCTAAGCTAAAAACTGCTCAAATCAAGCCATTACCGGTCCCTTTTTTTTGCTGATTTATCGCGAGTACCCTTAAAATCACGTTCTGATCACATTGAGCGGCTCGGATCATTAAAATTTGATCATGAACTATGAGGTATTTTTTAGGTGTCTAAATAGTTGTCCATGGAACCGCCACACACACACACACACACACATATATATATAGTCTCATTCTCTTAAAGACCACCTTAACTTAATAAAATAAGGACCTCCATTTTTCGATAGAATTGCGATGATTCAAGCCGCTTAATGTGTTCAGAACGTGATTTTAAGAATACCTAAGAGAAATCAGCAAAAAAAATAACCGGAAAGACTTCATCCGAACAGTTTTTGTTTATTTTTTATCGAACGGTTTAAATAAAAATTGCTCGGATGAAGCCCTTTCCGGTCTTTTTTTTTTGCTGATTCCTCGCGAGTACTCTTAAAATCACGTTCTGAACACATTAAGCAGTTCGGATCATCAAAATTCGAACAGAAAATGAAAAAAATAGAAAGATCCTTATTTTAACTAAAATAAGAATCTCCTCATTAAAAAATGACTATATATATATATATATATATATATATATATATATATAGACAAGTAAACAGCTATTCAGAACTTAGCCGCGAAAAAGATTTTCCCATTGGAGATACAGATTAACTCGTACTCCTTACTATTTTAGTAATTTATTGTTGGATCTTTCTTTTTCAAAGGTCACGTCTTTCACAAAACTTCAAGCAAGAAAAGACACTCAGATGCTACTGAGAAGCACATCAACTCCAGTACTTCGAACCCTGTTCTCAGAAAGTCCAATCAAACACTTCTACACCACCAAAACCAATAACAACTGCTCCAACCACCGCACCTCCGCCGTACATGGTGGTTGCTGCGGCCGCTGCAGTCTCAGGTCATTCTCTTGCTCTCCAATCTCTTCTGGGTCCTCCCAATTCAGTCGGAAAACAAGCACTTCTAATCACAAACCCCTTCGTAGAGCTAGATCTGAGGGCCATTTAGGAGAAATGTCAAGTTCGTTTGATTTTGGTGAGAATTCAACGTTGCAATCAGCTCCATCTTTTTGTATATACACTTCCGAAGATGGGTTTGATGGAGAAAGTGAGAAAGAAAGGGTAGAAAGAGAGACACTGGAGAGGCATGTCATGATAGGAGAGAGAAATGAGGAGATGGGTAGAGGGGAATTCTGTTTTGGTAATAAGGGAATGGACTTGATTGAGGAAAATGGTGAAGAAGAAGAGGTTTTGAGTGAGTTTCAAGATTTGGGTATTGATGAGAGAGTTGAACCAGTCAGTCCTCGTATGTATCTTGCCACAGGCCTGGGGATTGGTGGCGATGGTGGTTGCGGTGGTGGCGCTGGTGGTGGTGGATTTGCTCCGGTGTGGTTTGGTGGTGGTGATGTGGAGGAGTATTACAAGAGGATGGTTGGTGAAGATCCTTCTTCCAACCCTTTGTTCTTGAGGAATTATGCTCAACTTTTGTTGGTGAGTTTTTCTTCTTCCTTGTTGGAATCAATTATGATGTTTGTTTTTTATCATGCATATGCACACAATGGTTCGAATAGCTTTCTTTGTGTGTATGGAAATCTAGCAGTCACAAGAATTTTAAGCTGTAGGCAATAAAATCCCTACAAACTGCTTTATTGAATCATGTTCATGTTTTTATCGGTATATAATGAAATTTTCTTTTGCCGATAATTTAAAAAAAAAAAAGAAAAGAAAAGAATGATGAGTTTAGTAGGTTCCTCAAGCTTCCTTTCATTTCCGGCGATAATGTCTCTGCCCTTTGTTATAATAGAAGTTAATTTTTTGAGTAAAGCAAAAAAAAAAGTGTGTTATTTGCACCGAAAAAGTGCATATATCTCTGTTCCCATGCAATTTCAGCCACAAGATTGCACAAAAGACTCTTCAGCATTCTTCCCAGGAAGTATCTTTTGTGCAATCTTGCGAAAGACATTGAATAGGAACACAGATACAAGCAGTCATGGGTACAGGTGACCTAAGGTGTACTATGGTTCATGAAATGATGTGTTATGTTTTGTAGGTTCCTCAAGCTTCCTTAGGTTTCATTGATAAAGTCTCTGACCTTTCTTATGATGTACTTAACAAAAAGTGTATTGTTCTTCTATTAAATGCCGTAATTCAATTGACAACAGAATAAGGGAGATCTTCATGGGGCCGAGGAATACCTCTTCCAAGCTACAATGGCAGACCCTAAAGATGGTGAAATATGTTCGTTATATGCTAAGTTGGTATGGGAGCTTCATCGCAACCAAGATAGAGCATTGAATTACTTTGAACAGGCAACTCAAGCTTCACCTGAAGATAGGTGAGTACTTTCTGTCATTCATCTTGGCATATTATTGAAAGAAGTCCAAATTATGCCGTGTACTTGGAAAGAACTCAAGCACCCATTTAATGGATTCATTCAATTGGACTCCGCCATGGACCTGATAGAACAATCTCATATTGGAGGATCCTGGAATTGATGACCCTGCCTCGGTGAAGTGATTTGGGAAGGCTGAGTTGATCTACAGTTTGCGAAAGATATTTGTAAAGAAAAAAAATTGAACATGATACGGAAGATCTAACCAGTTCGGTGGTTGTTTTAGGATCAGTTTTGCACAATACGCGCTTCTTTTGGTTGAGAGTTGTTTTGAGTGGTGTTTTTTCGGAAAAGAATCCAGTTTTACAGAGAAAATCCAATTGTTGAAAACAAATTTCTGCTAAGAAATAGCAAGGAAACAGTTCCAAAAGCAAAGATTGCTTGAAGATGGTTGAAATGGTCTTCCAGGTTAGGGAAAATAATGGTTAACATTTACTTTATGACATGTGATGAAACCTTGGTCAGATTGACCTCTACCTCTGCACTTTCCAGTTTATTTGCAAATTCAACTGGAACACTCTCTTCGAAAACTTTCTTCCAATTAACATCTATTCTTCGTATCCAGTCATGTTCTCGCAGCATATGCTTGTTTTCTCTGGGAAATAGCTGAGGAGGAAAAAGACGATCGTGCATGGAATGATCATTTTCAGGTATGTTACTTTACGTAACTGTTTTCAAAGTTGCTAGAACCCCTATTTTGGGAATAAACTAAAGCTCATCTGAGATATGGCAGATTGAAGGAGATAAAGGTCTGGTTGAGTTCAAAGAAAAGGCCCCGATTCGCCCGTCTGGTATCGGAGGCTTTGAGAAGATTGATCAAATTGTAGCTGATTCTGACAAGGGTGGAAACATTGAAGATTATTACAAGAGGAGGGTTGAGGAAAACCCTTCCAACCCTTTGTTTCTGAGAAATTATGCTCAGTTCCTTCATCAGGTGTGATCTCTCTGTCCTACTTTCTCTCATTCAATTTACCTTCTCATGATGTTGAAGCCATGTTTAATCGTGAGCCACAAGATCTAGTACTATATGAGACATTAGGACCTCGTAGCAGAACAACTATACTATAGGATCCTTACTTCTAAGAATGTTGGTAAATTATCGTAGCCATGTTTACCTGATCATTCCACGAATATATGCAGACAGACGGATAGTAGAACATTGTAATAGCTTCATAGAACTACGTAGACATCTCATGAAAAATGCTTGGTTTGCAAAATGGGCAGTCCACTTTAGGCTGTGTTACACTGTTATGGATCATGGATGGATGGAGAGACCTACCGAGATAAAGGAAACCGAGGCTATTATTTCAGTTTATTTTCTTAGATATGACTGATGTTTTCCTCGACTTAAACTATAAATCACTTCACAAATGTTGGTCCAAACACAGCATTACTAATTCAGGCACATTAATTGTCATTCACTAAGTTGCCGCATTACACTACCACATTGAGGCTACCAGTTTTATGGTGTTGACATAACACTAGCTAAATACTAGGTAAAGTTCCGACGGGCCTATATTTTTTACATCAGTGTGCCAGAGAGTTCTAGAATCATATCTTCTTATTGTGCAGACTATCGAATCTCATCCTTTCGTTGTTGAAATTTGAAATGCAGTTTGAAGGGGGTATCTAATCTTCAATTCACAATGTCAACCCTAATCCAGTATTGTAAGAAGTTTGTAATGCATTATTGTAAGTAATTTGTAATGCATTCTATGTTAAAGTTCTAAGGACAGTAAGGAGTACTAATTATGAAAAGAAGACAAATCTAGAGGCCAGGAAGTGCTATCAAAAAAGGACGACACATAAAGCACACACAAGATATACGTCGTTCAGCACATCGTGCCTACATCACCAGATCAATCGCTCTAACGCATCCATATCTGTGGGGTGGAAAGTAAAGTAATCACTTTGCAAATACACCAGTTGTGACTCAAAGTCGAAAAACAAATCTGATAAAATCTTGAGTGAGTTAGGGGCATGCTTTCAGAGAACTTTTTTGGGAATTCTTTGACCTATAGATTGTTGTTTCTCTTGTGAAAACCCCTTTCTTAATTGAGGTTATTCAGTTAATTTTATGTGATGTTAGCATTGGGACTTATCACCTGGGTTTGTTTAGGACTTATGACCTGGGTTTGTTTAATAAAGATTTGATTTTTCGTGTATTCTTGTGCAATGACTCGTTTACTTGGCTAGCAGTCCAAGGGAGACCTACAGGGAGCTGAGGAATACTACTCGCGTGCAATACTAGCAGATCCGGCTGATGGCGAAATAATTTCACAATATGCTAGTTTGGTGTGGGAACTTCATCGCGACCACAACAAAGCGGAGTCTTACTTTGAGAGAGCAGTTCAAGCTACACCACAGGACAGGTTAGCATCAATTTCCTCATTAGCCTCCATCCGAATCGTCTTTAGGAATACGGTGGTTCCAACATTGTCGAATATGCTTGTTTATCGGGACCCATATCCACTTGTGATTTTTTCATTCTGACAAATTGGTTTGGTCATTTTGTTTCTTTGCTTTCAGCCATGTTCTTGCTGCATATGCTAAGTTCCTCTGGGAGACAGGGGGCGATGAGGAAGACGAACACCATAGTCCAGGGTAAAATCACATTCAGACACCGGTTTTCCTGGAGGCAAGGACAACTGCAAACGCTTAACTCTCTTTTCCCAATTAGCAGCTCCATAACCGAATAAGCAGCACAAATTTTGTTAGCGACCTCTTCAGATCTGCCGATCACTAATGTTTCAAATAAGTGCAAACTTTGTAGGAATGTATCTAATTTTGACTTCCTCCAATACAGAGGGAACGTTTGATACAATCCAGTGTATGGATTATTAACACTGATGGATCCATAAATAAAGTACGTACATGAGGCAAACAACGGAACCTCAGTAATGTAAGGATATGCGGAGTACAACTCATGGATCGAATACAAATTGTAAATTGAGATTAACAAGACTGGCAAGAAAAGTAATACGCGATTCAGCTTTTATAAATAAGATGACCTGATATCCAAACAGCAAACCAAATAGCTGCCCCAGAAAAAGGTCAAACTTACCTTTTATAGAATAGAACTCAAAACTGCAAAATCATTACCTCCCAACCTTCAGAGACCAAAGAAAAAAAAATTGAAACCAAAAATTGTTATGCCTCATAATGATTGAGGCCTTGAGAACCATAACGATGCAAACCTCTCCCAATACTTGAAAAGAACTGAGTCCTCAAGTCCTTCACTCTGACTGATGTTCACTTGATACTTGTGAAAACCCTCTGTCTTGTCGTGGCGCTGGTCGGTAATACCCGTTTCCCCTGGGTCTATTGTGGTAGTCTCCATCGTAGCCATTTCCTCTGCCGTAATTCCGGCCACCAAAACGTCCCCTTGGTACCTCCGTTGGATAGTAGCCACCCCTTCCTCTCCCCCGCCCTCCTGCCATTCAAGCTCATTTAGATAAGTGTTCTAAAGGAAGAGATGTCATGGGTACAGTAGTACTGCAGAAGTTATGCATACACTATCATCCAGGTCTTTCTTTAATTTACTAACTCAAATCATTTTTCATTTGCGAAGTTATGCAAATGTCCGTCTTGGGTCACCAATTTTATTTGTCCATACCAACTTCCCAAAAACTTCTGTCGGACCTTTAATCTATAGATATCACCTCCTTCACCTCTCCCCAAAACACGCTTATATTCTTCAAAACAATCTACCGATTACGACTAACCCCATTATACATACCCACCAACAAAATTAGAAGAGAAAGAAAAACTTGCTCATGTTTTGTGAAACATTTTACAAGTTCAAACCAAGTGGCAGTTTATCAATTAAGGCAGCCACGATACAATCTCACTTGCAGTTGGATATCTAGGGCGATCGATCTACATCTTTTTTAGTCCAATCGCCACATAGACATAATACAGTCTCACTTTCAGAGGTCCCAAAAATCAGAATGACAGCAGTCCCTCAAAGAAGTTGACATGATCTAGCCTGGCCATTTCAACCAAATCATTATACCTCTATGAGGGAAAAAGCAAATGGAAGAACCCCACGGATACCAATAAGCGGATAAATCAAGGTAAGAGGTCAACTTAGATCAAAGCAAATCTTTCCTGGTAGGCAAGCTAGCTGAGGAGTCAAGTCCCGAATTTGGAATAATATATAACCTCAAACCAAAAAACATTAATCAGCTAAATGCACTTTGCACATAAGCACATATGGAACAACAGAAATGGAAAATATAAAAGCATACAGAACAAGTTTTTCCAATATTCCATAAAATTATAAAAGAAATAGAAATTGAATTAGTGGCAGCTGAATGATAGAATTACAGATCAACAAAAGCGCAAGATTAAGAGGAAGAAAGGCAAACAAATAGTATTCAAATACATGGTTCCAATTCTAAACGGGATCAAGTAGTATGAAATCATCATATGCAGATCTGAAAAACTCCCAGCTGAAGCTTTTTTAGGCCAGTATTGGATAAACAAACTCCAGGAGGTATTAAGTGGAGCAGTAGCCTATGGATTCGTTTTCGAGTGTGTCTAGGCATTACACGAATCCATGCTCTTACCCTTTCCATATCATTTGGTACAGTGACGGAAATAGAAGAGTCCATGTAACAACTTGTATATTAATGAAATCAAATACAACTTCTTACGATGATGTGTCAATGTACCAGTTACTCTCACATGTCTGTGACCTTTGCGAAAATTAAAATGTTGGTATTAGTACTTACTGCCTCCTCTAGATGCATTGAATCTGTTTGCTCTCCGCCCTTCGATGAATATTTGATGTCCAGCTATTTGAACCGTTGAAGCCTACAAAAAGAATCAGAGCCAACATGTCTATCAGAATCCGGGTTTAGGAAGACAATTCAATGGATCAATTAGAGCTACTATGGACTCAAGGACAACTGAGGTTTTCTATCAGTCAGTGCAATAGACTTGAGGACAACTGCAATGGACCCAAGGATCTATACACAACCATACCTGGATCGCATTATGAACGCCAGAAATATCTTCAAATTCAACGAACGCATAGCAAACACCAATATCCTGCACATCAATGAGCGCAAACCGCATATTAGTGTACTCCAAGTCAAGGAAGCAAGGGTACATGCACAAGGGAAGCAAAAAGAATGAACCTTTCGGTTTCTAATCGCCACAGCATCAGACTTGAGTCTACCAAATTTCTTAAATTCCTCTTCAATTTCTAAAGTAGACACCGTAAGTGGCAAGTTTCGCACATAGACTGATTTTACTTCACCTGAAAACATTACCAGATTTAAGAAATTCACAGAACAGAATGCAAGACTACCATACCGAAATATAGAAATCACTATATTATGTACTTAGGCATGCATCTTTTGAGGAAAAACAAAAATTCATTAAAGAACTGGCTTAATAAAAAGTTTTAGCAACTCAAAACTCTTATTATTTGGATATAATTACAACTGCGAGATGGTTTAAAACTTGGCCAACAGTCAAAGGAAATATTGACCTTCATCTTCAACAGCTGAAACCTCCTCTGCAGCCTCGGCACCTGAATTTTCTACAGCAATTGATGATGGAAAGGTCTGCTCAGAAGGTAGTTCTGGTGCACTATTCCACTCTGAAGCAGGAGGTGTGGACTTGTTGAAAGAGGGCTGAGTAGGTGCGGGTGTTGCTGGTTGTCCTCTAGTAACCTGTAACGTCCAATAACAATCAAACAGGATCTCAGTTGCTAAGCTCTCTCAGTGAGAATATGCAATGCATGTGTGGGTCCGAGTGACCAATGCACTATGCCAGGAAGCTAATGGTATACAAGAAAAGAAAAGGAAACAATATACATTCAATATACTTTCACTAGTACAAAGCTCCCATAAACGACGATCCAGGAAGAGGTGCAAATCTTGTTCATCTCAAATTCAATCCAACATTAGGTCTTTTATGTGCAGCTAAGATTTCATGAATAGAAGTCCTTTGACCTGGACGGGTACAACAGTAAGTAAACTCTCTTCCCCATCTTTTCTCATCCACATAAAAAGGTACAAATCATCTCTCTCCAAATATATGGATGTCAGTAACATCACCAATATCCAAATGAAGCCCTCTCTAAATGGCAGGTATTTGTGTATCAAGGTATCAGAGTTACATGATTTTCAGCTTATGTCTAGCAATGAAGTGAACTGGAAGTTACGTTGAGAGATTAGTGGTTGTGGTGCTACTTGGGTCGACCTGCGATAGATGAGTGTCTAGACAACAGACCTGTACGATCAGAAGTTATGCCAAAGTTCAAGGAGATGGTAATCACAAAAACTTGCTAACACTAATGCATGGGAAATGTGATGAAGGTTAAAACATAATGGACTCTGCTTAATGTAAGTACCTGAGTCTGTCACTCTGGAATTGAGTATGGAAAGGGGTACGCATCCAATTTGTGGACAAGGCATCCATCAAAGAAAAGTATGTCTAGATAAATTATGTTTACCATTTATATCTGCTTAAAAGTCCATCAGTATGCATCAAATGCTTCATTTCGCATTGTGACACCATTCAACTTAAAAACTTGGACCAAAAAAAAATTTGTTGTTTGTGTCCTTGCACACATGATATAGATGATCCAATATCATACATGCACCAGTATTGTGCCTGACTCTATGTAACGTGGATGTATGGATGGCCTGTTAGCTTAAGGAAAAAGGTGTCAAACACTCAAAAGGTATAAATCAAGCGACTATATTGCCTCACAATTATGTGTGAAAGGGAGCTTATAGCATTCTCTCTCTGGATTCCGTTAAATTTAATCCGACATTGAAGCAGTAGGCTATCGAAACCTTCTGAATAAGCCGAGATTTAAATGTACATACGATGGAAGCATAAGTGTGCTTTTGGGGCTCCCCAACAGGTTCCTCAACAGGAGCAGACAAGAGCTCTGGTACAGGGTCCATTGAACTTTGAAGTGAACCGTTAGATTGAGCAAAATTGTCTTCAAGAATGCTTTCAGCCTCAGGGATGTGCTGCAGCTGTTGCTCTGAGTAACTGTAATCATCAAGTCGGCCATTTTCTTTGACATCAGCAGGAACCACAAACTCCCTGGCTTGGGTTTCTCCACCCAGCATGTAGTCGGGTACTGCAAAAGCCATAACGTCTTTTACCAAAACCTTCAGATACACAAAGTTTCCAGTAGATATATGAAAAAGAATGAAGTACAACAACGCAGAAAAAATCACAATCCATTCTACAAGCCAAGTCATCCTGTAAACAAAATTAGATAAAGTACCACAGCACGATTGCTTATGCTATCTTTAAACCATTCACCAGTTATTTTCTCACGTTTTTGGCAGCCACCGTTGCACATTTGAGTGATTGAGATGTAGCCTCATTCCTTTTCCATTTTAGTCACTTCTCCAAGTCCAGACCCAAAAAATAATAATAATAAATTAATAAAAAAATTAGATGCTCATTAGAGTAAATTCAGTTGTCTGGCTGATCAAAGTTCTTGCAATAAAATGGGAATGTAAAACCGTAGTGACTTTATGAATATATTTATAAAAAACAAGAAAGCTTTCTCTAGTGACACAGCACGTAAACACAGCAATCCTAAAGGTTCAATCATAGTACCTGGCTCACGAATAGTAGCTGGAGCATGTACTTTGGAATCAAGACTGCTCTGGGGTAAATAGGCAACTGGATGGTGGAGAAAAGGCTCGTCGTCAATAAAATGAAAGATATCATTGAGAACGAAGTACCCTTTCTCTTGAGGTGCAAGGAAGAAAGTCTGCGCAAATTTCCTCCTGCCACTGAAATTCTTCATAAGCACAGATCCCGAAACCATCACGAGAACACCACCATTCCAAGATTCAAGGGAATGCGCTGTCTTGATTTCGATGCCAGTGTAATGCAAAGACATAACTAGGGAATGGATTTGCTGCCAGAAATAAGGTGGAAAAGTGAACCCAAAAATTTGCATTACTTGGTAATGCTGAAACCAAGATACAAGCTGGAAAATAATAATCCAAATGCTACAAAGCACAGGCACTTCAAAAATGTTTCCTTTGAGAATCCAGTGTGCCCGTAGGTGTACTGAAAAAATGCATCATGATTTTTTTGTTTTTCTTGAGCCTGGGTGTACAGCTCTGATACATCTTGCATATCCAGAGCAGAGCGTCTTAGGAATAGCCCAGGTACATTTCCTTATTCTTTAATATTACGTTTAGTCCTCCCTTTTTTGATGTATTGACTGCTTTATACCAATATTCTAAAAATCACTAGACGTTAGTCGGGCGGAAGAGAGGCGTCTAGAGGCTAGGCCGACTAGTCACGGACATAGAGATCAGTCGGTAACTCCTTTTCAAAATGAAAATATCTCTGACCTCACCTGATATTTGAGAAAGAAATGACACAAGAGTAGGAAAAGAGCCAAGACTAAAGTTATAACTTACTCGTCAACTACAAAGTTCGATATTCAAACAAAATGAAATTAAGTACTTAACACATAAAATCTTTATATGATTACATATTTGTTTATATTCAAATAATGCTTCACCCCTATATTTTTTACGATTACACATTTGACCCTAAAACTTTTTTAAATTACGAAACAAACCCAAGGACCGCTGACTAATGCACAAAATGCCTAATCATCACCAAAACCCTAAAAACTAGGCGTTGGTTGGCCGCCTAGGCAGACTTTTAGAACACTGCTTTATACTTTAACTAATGCCAATATTTTCCTTTCTCCTCTTATTTTACATTTTCCCCTGGGTTTGGAATCTATTCCTTTTCCTAATTTTCCTATTTTTTTCCTTCTCTATATCAACAACAATAGAAGAGCAAGTTCGAAGGACCCACAAAAAAATTAGCATGTTGACGAACTAAAATTTTTATATTGACTAGATTAACTCACTGCTTCATCCGCATACAAACTACAAACCATTAAGCCCTGTGTTTGGTTCTAGCAGGCCATTTTATCCTGAATTTTTTTCTCTTTTTCCTTTCATATATTGCTATTTATCCCTAAAAATAGCTTCGGACTTGTTATGAGTACATACATAGACATATATCCGTGTACAATACCAAAAGTCATACACCATGAGTGACTGATTGCAATGTGTAGTAACTTAGTTTCATTAAAGGAGGCACTTATGAAACTCATAGTCTGGATCTGGAACATCACCCCGTACGTATTTTCAAAATCTAACTTGCACAAGTTTCTAACCTAAAAGATTACGTAAAGAGTAACATTGGCTTACTACATAGACACCTTGACCAAAACTTACACACTCCTTCATAAGAGGCCAACTCCTCATTCCCTATAAGTCCATTTTGCTGCCTACAGCTAATGTTATACGGGTTGTTGGGAAAAAAAAAAAAAAAAAGGGATGCTGGTAAAGGAGGAGAAGAAAGGCAGGAACTACCATATACCAGGGGCGGCTAATCATTAGCCAAGTATTGCCATGATTACGAAGATAACATATTGTACCATTAGGATGTGTCTGGCAGCGGTGTTGTTTGTATAAAACTCCTATGATGGAAGAGAAAAGGTTCTGCTTTTGAAATTAGGAGTAAGAAACTTCTTTTCACTTAGGTACGTGTACATCCACCAAGAACTTAATATGACACAACTTCCTTCCCAACAGAAAAGCAGTTCTCCTTATATCACCAAATTTTTTGTTCTAATTGGTTAATAGGGATCTATTTTTATGGGACCTATCGAATAGAATCTTCAAGAAAGTATCATATGATGACTTCTTGATCGTTAATGGTTTTCTTATGTGTAGGAGACTACTAGGAGTACAAGGTAGGTCTTTGTCAGGATCAAAATACTAGTCTTCAGAGTTCAGCTTCAGACCCAATCAATGAACGTTATATCGTTATCAGTTTAAGAAGCAAAAACGGACAAACACCCTATTCCATTATCGAGTTGAAACAGTCAATTCAGGGCCTTTAATGACGAGTCATCGTTATAAATACACATTCTTGTCTTCCATGGATTCTCTGTTTATTACATTTTCTCCCTTCTCATGAATCCATGCATGCAAATCGAGCTGATTTCAATGTTAAGCATTTGTGCTCAGAAAATGAAGAAACAGAGTTGAAGGATCAATCCGATCAAATAGCAACCTCTGTGATGTGCTTGAACCTATAATCGCCATATAAGTAAGATGTGAATCGGGTGGTGGAGACCACTATAGTTCTCATTCTGATAATCTAAGCTGGTTGGAAATGTGGCCTAATGAGAGAAATATTTATCTCTTGTTAAGTTGATTTTTAAATGAGTGATTTGTGTGTTATACGAAATGAATAGCTCGGATTATCAAAATAGAGTCGCGGGATCTCACAGTTTGAATGTCCTAGGACCAAAGAGAAGCCTTGATTTATTCATTACTCGTATTTTTCCAATAAAGATGTGAAATGCATCCACCTTAAATTCGTAGGAAGAGCAGTAATGTAATGCTGCCGAGTATTCCCTGCAAAGCGGCCGATTCGGCCGTTCATCTCGGCAATCGACGATTCAAATATTAACCGAGCAATGGTCAGCTCGGTACGGCTCTACAGGGAGATGCTCGGTAGCATTTTTCCTATCGAAGAGCTTCCTCATCTGGTCCAACTACAGGACTATCCTGCCATAACCACAATACTCTTACATATTCGTGGATCCTTGTTTCGTCATTGATGAAGTGCTTATCAATTTATCATATATGTATATGGCAAGCAAATCGTGACGATATCAAATGACAGAACAACAATCATTGCTCAATTGACTCTTAAGTACACAAAAATAAGTCATTTCCTGATTCACTAAAGGAAGTTCTCATCATTTGACAGTGGCAGATAGAAAGGCGTGCGGACCAGGGCCACGGCACCCCCAAGCGTTTGAGCAATCTCATTTACGTTGATACATATACTTTGGTACTTATAACATAATTCAGTGGTTTGGCCCCTTCAAAATCTTGGCAATTTTACATTACCCCTTGAAAGTTGAACTTTTTCCAGCATAATCCCTCCAAACTAAAAATAATTTTGCATTTAATCCCCTCAAAATCAAATTCCTGCATCGGCCAATGGCTATTGATCTTTCAGTAAAACTGTAATAACTACACAAACAGAGATAATCCTAAATCATAATACCAGCATTCCAGAGGCTGCCTCTCTTGCGTGCTCCTCGATTCGAAGCATAGTGCTGGCATCGCTGTAAAACTGGTGAACCAAATCAGGATGGTGCTGAAGCACTTGGTAATACTGCCCAACAAAGTACGTCCCAACCTGAATTCACCACAAAACACGATCCTTTGGTGAGGAAAAGCAGATAAAGCACATGCTTCTACTCCAATTTTAAAAAAATTGAAAATTCTACAAAAATCCACCTCACCCACTAATATTCTCTCTCCTATTGGTTTTCCAAAAGACCAAATCTTTCAAATTTCTCCTCACTATTTCCCCCAACCTCCTTGGTTCAGGACGAAGCCAAGCCGATAGCTCTCTGTTAACACTTAACACTACGTCCGTCCCTCAAAGATTATCCGGTTTGCAACGAAAATTTAAACATAATGCATATTTGTCAAAAAAAAAAATCAAAAATCAACTTTCTGTCACAAGTTACTAGATTTCACTAAGTTCTTGTAATTCATCGAAAAAAAGTTCAAATTTTTTTTATTGTCGTTTTCGCGGACCAGACAATCTTCTCGAAACAGAGGGAGTACTATTTTCATAATTAATGTTAAATCTCACGTTGATCGGATAATCATCCTCAAACATAACAGTCTTATTTTCGTGCTTCAGAGAGAGAGAGAGTGTGTGTACCTGAGCAGCAGTTACGGGCAAGTGAAACGGGGTCGCCATGACGAGTCGGGACAGAAACAAAACACAAAACCCTTGAACCCCGATCAAAACCCTAGATCTACAATGCGACAATCGAAAAGATACCCCTTTAATAGCAAAACCAGCGAGGCTTTCCCAGAGAGGGAGAGAGAGACACAGAAAGATCTGATGATTATGAGAATGAGATTTAGAGAGAGAAACGAATGTAGTGAAAGAGAGATATAGAGTGAGAAAGTGAAGAAAAACCCTAAAATCTGCTTTGCTCGTATATATAGTGCTTCTTCCTTCACCCCTGGTTTTTTTAGCTTTTACGGCCGCTGCCTGTTGAGGAAAATCAGTACTGTGAAACGCGTAAACCTCGGGCGTATCTTAGCGTGCGTATGACGTGCCATCTACGTGGCCATCCTATCAGAAACCTTACATAGTTCTTTAAAGAGTGCGTATGACATGGCATTTACGTGGCTTTGTGCTATGATGCGCCTATTGTTTATTACTCCATTTCCCGTTTCGCTTTCCTCACCGTTGGATCCGAATGGTTATTTTTTGATAGATTTTGTTTTGGGGTGAAAATGACTTTTTGATTCTCCGCTTCACCAAAAAAAGAAAAAAAGAAAATGACTTTTGGGTTAGATTACATTGACTACCCCTGAGGTTTGTACTTTCGATGATACTTCCCCCCTTCAGGTTTGCGAAATTACGCTGACCTCCACCTCACGGTTCGTCTGTTAACGGAGAGAACAGAACAGCACTGTCGTTTATTCCTCTCGTTTGTACTAAAGTACTGTACCTTTTTTTTCTCCCCCTGAACGGTTTTGTACTAAAGTACTTGTTCATCAACGTTTGTTCAAAATCAACTTATTCATCTTGAATATTCTTTGCCAGTGCTAGTAAATCTTAGTATTA
Organism: Rhododendron ovatum; assembly: GCA_019656835.1. Classification (NCBI taxonomy): domain Eukaryota; kingdom Viridiplantae; phylum Streptophyta; class Magnoliopsida; order Ericales; family Ericaceae; genus Rhododendron; species Rhododendron ovatum. Next base: position 6,626,969 of record CM033798.1, on the reverse strand, counting down.
CCGCATTGCATTCCGAAGGATTTTCTCGAACGGAACACTCTTATGTCTTCAGTTTCTTTAAGGCCTCGTTTCCGAACGTCAAATAAGTATTTATTTTTTAAGAAGACAATTTCAAGTCCTTTTTTTTCTCCCCCTGAACGGTTTTGTACTAAAGTACTTGTTCATCAACGTTTGTTCAAAATCAACTTGTTCATCTTGAATGTTCTTTGCCAGTGCTAGTAAATCTTAGTATTACCGCATTGCATTCCGAAGGATTTTCTCCAACGGAACACTCTTATGTCTTCAGTTTCTTTAAGGCCTCGTTTCCGAACGTCAAATAAGTATTTATTTTTTAAGAAGACAATTTCAAGCTAAAAAATAATGGATTTATTGAAATTTAAAAATACGCCATATAAATCTTGTTTGAAAGATCTCATTGAGATCTTTACTATGGTGTAAAAAAAAATTCAAAAAATTATTTTTCATTTATATTATTTTTGAATTTGAAAATATGAAATAAATACTTATTTTTAAGAATGTGTTCTGAAACGGGCTCTGAGTTTGTTAAACTTCGTCGCGTTCAGCTCATGTGTGCTTGCGTCTCATTGATTAAATTTTGTTTCATATCAACTCGCCTCATGCATAAATTAACAAGTCTTATGCGGGGGCTCTGCTGCCCAGTAGGAGCAGCAGGCGCTACCCACGCCTCAAAACTAGTACATAGTTTTGAGACAAAACTATTGGTCCTCTTCTTCTTCTGTTTTGATCTGCTGGGCCTCTTTTTTGCTCTCTTTTGTCCAAAAAAAAACTGAATAGACATATAGTACAAATTTTCAATCGGTTTGCACTGGTACGAAAATCTTATTTTTTTTTTTAAATTGTCATAATTAATTTTTGACTCTAAAGCTCCCATATGAGAGTCCTAAGAGAATCATAAAACCAAATAAATAACATATATTTAATTATGAGAGTCCCAGAGATAAATATTAATTATGACTCTTTAGGATAAATTATTAGAAAAATTAAGATATTCGTACAAGTACAAATAGATTAAATGCATGCCCCGCCCTACAAACGGCACCCAAAGTGAGTTCGAGTCGGCGCGACTTGGCGACATTCCACACAAAAAATCAAACCACACCTCATAACCTGTCAGAAATAAACACCTAGCGGAAGATTTAACACCTTAACATAATATTAAAAAAATGAGTCAATGTATTGATCAACCAACCATAATATCGCACTACCAAAAAACAACATATGCATTATAGTACTTTAAAAATTTTATATTTCAACACATCCACCGACGACTTACTTATAACTTGAATAAAACAACTTCTTCATCAACCACTTACAACAAATTCGACTATCCACAGCGTCCAAGGCTAACCTCAAATAGAACACCAGTCATCGACCAAACTTAATTACGACTTATACAATTTAAAAGTTTCAACTATCCTTAGTTACAACTCCTTACAAATTAAATTCTGCACCAACTAAGGCACTCCACAACAACGTAACCAAAATCCCACCTGACGCTAGCAAAACGCGTCAACACGACGACCGGTAGTGGGCCAACTCTAAACAACCTGCTACCTAGCAAACCAAAAAGGAAAGTCAGAGTGTGTGAGATATAGAAACACTCAACATAATACCACAATACCCGAAGGAATATCAACATGAATACACATCACCAATGTAATTGAAATACTAGAATGTATACAACAGTTATAACCAACATATCCACTCAACTGAGTAATAATATTCAATCCACAACAATATGAATGTAATCACATCACGTGCAGTGACACGTTTATCATATCCCATAAACCCAAGATAAGGTGTCCTACATACTATGCTCCCATCCACCAACAATTAGCCGGCATAGCATACGACGTGATATGCCTTACACGCTAACTTTCGGCGGTTCAATCAACACCCATTAGCATGCATTTTCATCAAACACGCATATCACAATCAAATCTTATGTCCCACACACCATACTCACAACCATCGTCCATTGAACGATATGGCTTACGACATGGTGTGCCTCATATGCAAACATTCACAACATATCAAAAGCTAAACAACAATAGCATGATATACACCTCTCACTGCAATATCTCATTAAAAATAACCATA